>JAVKPL010005255.1:0-24120 GCA_032173675.1 Gastrolobium villosum | reverse complement strand
ATAGCATCTACTCGTTGGTTAAGTATGTGTAGGATGAGTTATCAAGCTACTTATTCTATTCCCAAACAATCTTACTCCTATCAGAACTCTACATCTAGGTAAACCTCTGTAAATAAAGGGTTTAAGCACACGCTATGGATTCCATACTCTTTTAGCTATCACTGTGTACATACCTCACGCCTTTTTGCGTTTAAGTTTTGATGCATATTATAGCTTAACTTGTATATTTATGCAATATAATTTTTATGAGATGTAAGCTTCTGATATGAATTACAGTAGGAATAAGATAGTTTGTAGAGGAGGTTATAAGTTAGAGGTTGCTTTTATTTAGTTAGTTAGAGGATTTTACCCACATAGTTGTATTTATTGTGTATAACTAGGAGAGGAATGACATTGCATTGGCATAGTTAATTTTGTATCAAAACATTATGGGAAGGAGCTGTTGCGAACTCGGCAAGTATACCGATCGTTCCAAGTAATAAAGTGATAAAGTAGAGTATCGTCTCCATAGGGATTGTAGACCAAGTACTACAATAACCAGTCCCCTTAAGTTGAACGGATCAAGAGAGGTGACAATTGTTGTTGATTTAAACAAAAAGTAAATGAAAAAGTAATTTTCGTATTTTTAGGGTTTTCTGAAAACAGATGAACAAATTGCATAAAATTAGGGTTTGAAAAACAATTGTGAAAATATTGCAGTAAGAGTACAAACACCTGTTTGATTCCCACCTTGTAATTTGAATTTAGATTTACATATGATTTACCCATTGATCAAACGATTCACCATCTTTTAATTTATTGGTTAAGCCCTAATTCCTTAGTGATCTTAACCTTATTAACCCTATTAGAACCCTAATTCCTTAGCGATTCCTTTTCGGGTTAAACATACAAATCGGTGAATCTTTCACGTTTGCGGCTCGTGTAGCCTATCCCTAGTGCATACATGAAAAGCTATTTTCCTCCTTATCAGGAATTAGGATTCCAATATTCCTATTGCGATTGCGAATCCTAATCCTAGCGATCTGTTAGAATGATCAGATCTTAAAAGAACAAATAGATGAAGAACGAAGGAAAATAGATTCTAATAGATAAACATATATAAATTAGACCCAAATTACAAGGGGTTCACATTCAGGGTTGTGACCCTTACCACAATAAAAAGATCTAGCCAACCATATTCATGGCTGATCTCAAATAATACTTAACAAGAAATTGAAAATTACAAAAAATGATGAACGAAGAACGAAGAACAGCTCTTCTCTCCGCAGCGACGGTCCTTCTCCAGGTCAGAAAAAATGTGTTTCACACCTTGAAAACCTAATTCCTCCTTTTTATAAAACATTTTTTTCTTTTTCCAATTTTGCCCCTTTAAAAACACGGCTGTGGCTTCCGCAACTGACGCTCTCAGCGTCAGTTCCACGCTATGAGCGTGGATGCCTCTGACCTTCCACGCCATCAGTGTCAATCCCACGCTGTGAGCGTGGATGCTTCTGGTCTCTCACGCCATGAGCGTCAATCCCACGCTGTGAGTGTGGGTCTTCACTTTGGCCAATACTCATTTTTCTTCCAGATTTGTTTGCTTTTCCTGCAAAATGAGCATAAAATCAGTTGAACAATCCTGAAATTGGAATTTAAGTAATACAACAGGAAATGTTGCATTTTTAATGAGGAATAGCTCATTATCTTTCTCTTTTTTGCTTGAATTTACTTATGTGCTGAAGGCACATCAAACAATTCCCAGATTTGAACGTTGCTGTCCCCAGCAATGTAATGAATCAAAAAAGAGTAAGATTAACTCTGCAAAGAAACACATGAATATATACATCTTAAGAAATTAAACTGCTATGCATGTATAACTCCCTGGTAAAAATTTCACAATAATGCTCTTCAGTTGTATCAAGAATTTAAATTCTAGATTGAATGTTCCTCACTAGATACATACATTCTCATCACTCAGTGTTGGAGGGTTCTGCACTCATTCCATCATTGTAGCAGTAATTCCATGATCTTGAACATATTCTCAAATTCCTAAAAATGAGGAACCCATTTGCCATGCATAGACTGATCAAAAGGTCTTTAATTGGTTAAAACTTGGCCTGGTTTGGGGTAGGACTCTTTTGGTTAGAGGCTGATGAATTTGGAGAGACTGAATTTCTAAGATTTTTGACCTTCCTCTCTTCTCAACTCTTCAATTCTGCCATTCTGACATTTTTGGGATCCTTTTTCCATTTTTTACTACCTTTTTGTCTTTTTGTTTTCTTTTCTCTTCTGAGCTACATTTTAACTTCTCAGGCCAATCCCTTTTCCTTTACTTAACTTTTTCTTTTCTGAGAAAGACTTTGATTTTAGTCTTTAGAATCAACATTTCAATCTCTCTCAAAGTGTGTCAATGAGACATGGTTAAGCAACTTTCACAAGTTGATTGAACACATTGGTCTCAGGCTCAAAAGGATTTAACAAAGGATGATTTTCTAGGTAGGCTATTTGGCTCTAAGCTAACAAGAATAAATGCCTTTATCATATCAGTCATGCATGCAAGCCAGAGAAACAATTCAAATTCAAGAAAACTAATACAATGAGGTCTCTCTGAATAATTATTTTGTTTAAGCTCAATCCTCACAGCTGTTTTTCAACTAGAACCTAATTTCCAGAATTCACATCAAGCATTATTTTAGAAAAATTCACCACAAAACCGCTATACAGACAAACAGGCATCATTATCAGATTATATAAATAAATGAATATTTCACAGATATCATGCTCTTGATGATTCACTTCACAATAAGACTAAGCAAGCTTGTCAAACCTGAGATTGCTTGTTTTGAAATTCAAGTTTTTTTTTTTTTAAGGAAAATAAAAGAAATAAATAGAAAATAAAAAGACAAAAAAAATAACAGCAAAAGTTGAAATATCTCCCTTTTTCCATTTAGATTTTCTGTTTCCCTTCTGTTGTGTTCCACATTTAGCAGGTCTCGCATATACAGCATGCGACCCCAATTCCCAGATTTAGAATATTGCTGTCCGCAGCAACAAACTATAATAGTCAAAGAAGCTCATTCTGCCAAATGGAACACTCACACACTTGTTAATCAACAAAAACAGATAACTATCAAAAAGTACTGAATAAAAGGGAAAAATTATCCAACAGAACTGTCTACAAAGTACTTAAAACAACAAAATAATAAAAAGAACTAATAAAAATGTGTATGATGCTGAAGTAAGGAGAATCATCAGTAATCCTCCATAGCAGCATCGTTATCATGATCATCCTCAGCTGGGGGTGAAGAAGGTGGAAGCTGTGGTCTGAAACTAGTAGTGTCGATCCCACGATCACTACACAATCTCTCTATCATGCCCCTGATATACCTCTGCTCGATCCTCACCTCTTGCATCTGACGGTCCAATCTCTGAAGTATGAGAGAATCTGCAGAAGGTGCTGCTGCTGGTGCTGGAGCTGGTGGTGGTACTGGAGTAAGAGGGAGATGCTGAGCGGCGGAAGGAGAGAAAGAGAAGAGAGGGAGAGTGAGAAGGAGAGAGATGGAGTGGCGGCTGAACGTTTTAGGGTCCTTTTTTAAAAGCCTAATTTTTGAACCCACGCTCATAGCGTCACTATCACGCTGATAGCGTGGGGCTTTTTGATCATTCACGCTCGGAGCGCGGATCTCACGCTATGAGCATGGGACCTTCTGATATTTCACGCTAACGGCGTGGAGGCTGCTGTTTTCTCACGCTTTCAGCGTGAAATTCACGCGGATGGCGTGAAACCCTTTGTTAACCTTCTCACGCTCGTAGCGTGAGTCTCACGCTATCAGCGTGGAAGCTCCTGTGTTCTCACACTACAAGCATGAATCTGACGCTGGGAGCGTCAGTTCAAAATTCACAAAATTTTATTTTCTATCCTAAAATCATTAAAATGACTAAACACTAATTGTTCCTACTGGGTTGCCTCCCAATGAGCGCTTGTTTCACGTCACGAGCCTGACGGGAATCGTTTAAGATTCATGGTGGTTGGAAGCACGCAACCAATAATGACCCAGTCTTCTTGATCCAATGTTGTGTCTTTCCAGGATCATATGTATGTAGGGTAGAAAAAAGTTTCTCAGGAATTTTAAACTTGGTTTTCGCAAGTTTTTCCTTACTCTTGTGCTTTTCCATCTTAACCTTTGGCTTGCTTTCTTCATGCCGCCGATGGACTTTCTTCTTGCTCCCTTCCTCAACCTTAAACAAATCTTTATTGATGATTACCGGGTATTGCTCTTCATCTCCAAAGAAGGCATATGTCAGAGTTTCAGGTAACTCCTTCAATTCTGTTTTTGGTGCTACTGTAATTAGATCATTTTCTTTCTTCTCTAGCATCTCAAAAACAACTTCTAGTTCTTCTTGTGGAGTAGCTTCATCTTGAGCCTTCAACTCTTCTTCAAGCTCTTGAAGCTCACTTTTCTCTTCCAAGACCACCTTTTCAAACACATCCAGTCTGAAACAATCACTCTCATCAGATGAAATTTTCATAGCATCGAAAACATTGATGGTGATTTTCTCTTCATTCATCCTCAACTCGAGCTTTCCTTGTTCTACATCAATCAAAGCTCGAGCTGTGGCCAAGAATGGTCTACCCAACAGGAGAGGTATTTCACTTTCCTCCTCCATGTCTAACACAATGAAATCAGCAGGGAAGATGAACTTGTCGACTTTAACAAGAACATCTTCTATGATTCCACTAGGTCTCCTCATTGAACGATCTGCAAGCTGTAGAAAAACCATAGTTGGCTTCAATTCAATAATCCCCAACGACTTACACATCGACAATGGCATCAAATTGATGCTTGCTCCAAGATCGCTAAGTGCCCGGCCAACATCGGTGCTGCCTATCGCAATTGAGATGTTTAAACTCCCAGGATCTCGAAGCTTTGGTGGAAACTTCTTTGTTATAATGGCACTACACTCTTCACTAAGTGCTACCGTCTCACACTCCTGTAACTTATGCTTTCTAGACAATAAATCTTTCATGAATTTAACATAGTTAGGCATGTTAGCAAGAGTTTCAGCAAATGGAATATTAATATGCAATTTTTTAAATATATCTAAAAACCTGGCATACTGTTGTTTTTGTACTTGCTGCTTAAGCTTCATAGGATAAGAAGGCTTCTCAAAGCGAGAAAAATCCATTGGTTGCTTTAGAGCCTCAACAGCTTTCTCCTTTTCCTCCTTTTTGTCTTGCTTTGCAGGTTCCTCTTGCACCATAACAGATGCTTCTGCTTCCTTCTCATTTCCTGCTTCCTTCAATGGTTCATCAACCTTCTTTGGCTGAACCATTTTGGGCTTTTCTTGAGGAGTGATCACAATTCCACTCCTAGTCACTCTGGATTTACAGTCTTCCTTTGGATTTGCAATTGTATCTCCAGGAAACTGCCCTGGAGTTCTTTCAGCTAACTGCCTGGATAGCTGCCCTATCTGGGTCTCCAAATTCCGAATGGAAGCATCTTGATTCTTGTGATAGGCCCTGGTTTCCTTCATGAAAGCACTTGTACTTTCCATGTGATCATTTGTAGTCTTAGAAAGCTGCAACATAGCTTTCTCTAGATCAGATGGCTTCTTTTGTGGAAGAGGAGGAGGTTGTAGGAAATTATTGGATTTATAATCCAAGCCTCCCCCTTGATTCCTCCTCTGAAAATTGTTTCCTTGGCCATTATTCTGGTTCCTCTGATAACCTTGAGTGTTTTGTGGTAGCCTTGGATCATACCACACTCCATTAACTTGGAATGACTCAGCTCCCATGAGTGTTGGACACTCATTGGATTCATGCTCCTCCTTACAGTACTCACAGTTAATTGAATTAACTTGAGTTGTGGATATTCGTATTTTGTCCAACTTAGCATTCATACTTGCTAGTTGTTGCGAAATCACTTTTTGCTCAGCTAAAGTTGCATCTTGATTCCCTAGTTGTAGAATGCCCTTCTTTAATTGAGCTGATTGAGTCAACTGAACTTTTGTTGAGGCATTTTCATTTCGTGCCATGTAGTCAATCATCTCCAGAGTTTCAGCTGCAGTCTTTCTTCCTATGGTTCCACCAGCTGCACCATTGACAATCATCCTAGTATCTGGTGTCATCCCATTGTAAAAGACTCTGACCTTCTTCTCATCTGGAAAGTCATATTGGGGGCATTTTCTAATTAATTCTTGGAATCTTGTCCAAGCTGCATAGAGGGTCTCTCCCGGTTGCTGAATAAAATTGGTGATTTCATTCACCAATTTATTGTATTTTTCTCCCGGCTGCCAACTCATCCCATGTTCTGAGGCTATTGGGTGGTTGTCGGTCTAACCATCTAAGAGTTTTCCCTGTCAAAGCAAAAGGGAACAACCGAAGTCGGATTGCATCATTAGACACCCCATTGTACTTGGTGGTGTCACAGATTCTTAGAAATTTGTCCATGAAATCGTGAGGATCTTCATAATCGTCACCACCAAAAGGAGTCTTTTCCGCCAAGTTGATAAGAGATGGGTTGATGTCAAAATTGTTGGCTTGAATTTGTGGCCGGACAACACTAGAATTCGGCCTTATGAACATTGGAGCCAAAATCGACTCCATCAACTCTGGTGCAGGAGGTTGATTGTTGGGACCTCCTCCGGCATTATTATGGTTCGCCATATCTTGTGTGGATTGATCAGCTTCACTAATCGGACCTTCCCAAATTATCTATTTGGCAACCTTTCTCAGCTTCCTTTTAGCCCTTGTGATTTCAGGAGCAAACACAAAATCTTCAGGAGCAAGTCTACCTCGCATAAAACTCAAAGAAGATGGTCAGTAATACCTGCAAAATGCAGATCAAGATAGAACAAACCCTAAAATGATAATTCAATAAATAAATAAAAATAAAAACAATATTCAAGCTCAAAGATCAACGGTTATTTATAATATTGGCAATTACAATCCCCGGCAACGGCGCCAAAAACTTGTTGCGAACTCGGCAAGTATACCGATCGTTCTAAGTAATAAAGTGATAAAGTAGAGTATTGTCTCCACAGGGATTGTAGACCAAGTACTACAATAACCAGTCCCCTTAAGTTGAACGGATCAAGAAAGATGACAACTGTTGTTGATTTAAACAAAAAGTAAATGAAAAAGTAATTTTCGTATTTTTAGGGTTTTCTGAAAACAGATGAACAAATTGCATAAAATTAGGGTTTGAAAAACAATTGTGAAAATATTGCAGTAAGAGTACAAACACCTGTTTGATCCCCATATTGTAATCTGAATTTAGATTTACATATAATTTACCCATTGATCAAACGATTCACCATCTTTTAATTTATTGGTTAAGCCCTAATTCCTTAGTGATCTTAACCTTATTAACCCTATTGGAACCCTAATTCTTTAGTGATTCCTTTTTGGGTTAAACATACAAATCGGTGAATCTTTCACGTTTGCGATTCATGTAGCCTATCCCTAGTGCATACATCAAAAGCTATTTTCCTCCTTATCAGGAATTAGGATTCCAATATTCCTATTGCGAATCCTAATCTTAGCGATCTGTTAGAATGATCAGATCTAAAAGAATGAATAGATGAAGAACGAAGGAAAATAGATTCTAATAGATAAACATATATAAATTAGATCCAAACTACAAGGGGTTCACATTCAGGGTTGTGATCCTTACCACAATAAAAAGATCTAGCCAACCATATTCATTGCTGATCTCAAATAATACTTAACAAGAAATTGTAAATTACAAAAAATGATGAAAGAAGAACGAAGAACAGCTCTTCTCTCCGCAGCGACGGTCCTTCTCCAGGTCAGAAATGTGTTCGCTCCTTTTGAAAACCTAATTCCTCCTTTTTATAAAACATTTTTTTCTTTTTCCAATTTTGCCCCTTTAAAAACACGGCTGTGGCTTCCGCAACTGACGCTCTCAGCGTCAGCTCCACGCTATGAGCGTGGATGCCTCTGACCTTCCACGCCATCAGCGTCAATCCCACGCTGTGAGCGTGGATGCTTCTAGTCTCTCACACCATGAGCGTCAACCACGCTGTGAGCGTGGGTCTTCACTTTGGTGAATCCTCATTTTTCTTCCAGATTTGTTTGCTTTTCCTGCAAAATGAGCATAAAATCAGTTGAACACTCCTGAAATTGGAATTTAAGAAATACAACAAGAAATGTTGCCTTTTTAATGAGGAATAGCTCATTATCTTTCTCTTTTTTGCTTGAATTTACTTATGTGCTGAAGGCACATCAGGAGCCATAACATTGTTATACAAGATTGGAAACGCAAAGGAATCTGTCTAAGTAGTGTGTGATTGAATCAAAAAATCTTGCAAAATCATTGATTAAATTATGCTACAATGGATGCATGAACGAGGTATAACTATTGAGATTTTGGCATTAGAAAAGAAAAAATTCATTGGTATTATCGGGCAAAATCCAGAGGATTTGGCCGACAAAGAACTTACAAGTTCAAGAGCAGTACTGGCACTAGAATTCAAGAGATAGTAGGGCAGTAGATGAAGTCATTGGCCAATTCAGTAAATTGATCTAGATATGACTGTTATAGGAGAGGAAGATTCTAGGTTAGAAACTTAGAATGTAATGCAAAAACTGCAAGTACAGAATTTAGGTGAGTTCAAATGTATATGAGGACGTGACTTTGGCCAAAAACAGAGCTAAAGAGACAGATCTTAGAGGTTGTCAAGCTGTGTTGCTTGCCTAAGCCCCAATTATTGTTAGAATTGAATAAAGAATGTTAGAATTGAATGAAGAAAATAACAAAGTTCTATGTGATCCCAACCTGTGCGTAGAGAATATCATCTTCCCTGTTATGATCAAGCTTCTGGAAAAATCACTGGCCTGCTTAAGTGTAGAGGTGTAGGAAGAAGTGCGAATGGGACAAAGGTGCAAAATTTGTATTGGTTTGATGTGTTATTGGAAACTCAACTGGAGATAACGATATCATTACAATAGAGTTTTAGATTTTCGAAAATTCTATGGTGGAATATTATGGGATAGATCATGGAGGATGGTACCGCTCGGGTACCTTGTTGAAATTATAAGGACTTGGGTATGGAAGGAAGAAAAGAGTAAATAAATTAAAGATTGAATAATATGAAATTGGTATTGATTTGATATGTTATTATATGAACAAACTACAAAGAACTAATAACTTTTTATACTAACTTTAGAATTCAAATCCTAATTAAATAAGGAAATAAATCATGAAATATAAAGAAATATTGACCCTATTCCTAAGAGATCAATTAACATACTTTAAAGTTTAAACTATTTTAAGATACAATAACGATGTTATGAGATATTTTTGAGATGTGTGTCGAAGCTAAGGTGCTCTATCTAACACCTCCTGAAGCATTTTACTCTTTCATAAGTAAGTTTCATGTCTTGATGTGGAGGTAGTGAATTAGAATCTTCACCTAGCCATTCGTACGTACAATTTAAAAGAAATATTATGATTAATTTATATATAGAAGATGTAAGTTTAAAAGTTCGTCATTGAAAATTATATTTAGTGATATGAAGTATTGAGTTAATCCCCTTGGATTTACTTGAATGAGAAAATTATGCTGAATATTATTTCTGATAATGGTTCTGTGCAAAATGTCTATAAATTATATAGGCTTAGGGAAATAATTGCTTTCCTAGAATAGAATTAAATTTAAGGAATAGAATTTAGGATCTATCCTAATAGTAGCATCTACAATAATTATGTCATAACCATAGAATCCACATACACAATGAATAGATATCTCCATCCTTCCAATGGATATCCGTCATTCCCAGCTTGTGATATCTTGAAACCTCTCTCTGTTAGCTACTCCTTTGTCAACACATCTGCCAACTAAAGTTTGGAAAGAACATATAAAGTAGTTGATACGACCCTGGGTTCCTCAGTCCAAAGATTGCAGTAACAATGGAATAACAACAGTAATCTGATTATGAAACACTGATTGATTAATTGAAGAATTCAACAATACAGAGGTATTTCCTCTTCAAGGAGAATTCTCCTTCTCTGAGAATTATTCTCAACCCTCAACTTCCTGACATAAAACTTACAACTTCCCCAAACAGAGGAAAGATCTTATCATCATTTAGAAATAACGGCCAGTAAGTGTCATACAGGACAATAACTGTCTTATTAACACATAACTGCCTAATTAATACACTAATGTACTGAAACGCTTATTATCTCCTTAATTTTCAATTATCCTAAGCTTTCTAGTATGGACTTTGAAAGGCTTTGGATCCCTTATTTTCCTCAATGTATTAGTAGTAATTATTAGACCACAATCTAACTTCACGTTGATGAGGTCACGATCAATCTCAATGTTCTCTTTCTATTAGGCTGAACCAGATAACGAGTAATGCTTTTGGTAGTTTTATTGTCACAATACAGTTCCATTATATCTTGTTTAAAGATTGTCCAATATAATCTTTAGCCATAACAATACACAAAACCCTTGTGCCGTAGCTCGAAACTCTCATACTCTGCTTCTCCACAACCAAATAACCACATTTTGTTTCATATTCCTTCATGTTACTAAATTCCCACCAAAAAACATACAATAACTTGATCTTTTGTCAATTACTGATCCTACGCAATTGGCATGTGTTGAGATATATAGTCCCACATTGGTTGGATGAACAATTAATGTGGAGTTTATAAGGCCTTGGGCACTCCCACCCTTTGAGCTAGCTTTTGGAGTGGTGTATCCCAAGGTTCTTTACATGGTATCAGAGCCTCGCCGTCCCCCACTTTCTCTTGTGGACTCTCTTAACACCGGTAGGTTGGGCCTGTTGCATCATCCACTCTTTAAGCCCAATGGGCTCTCGTGTGAGGGGGCGTGTTGAGATATATAGTCCCACATTGGTTGGATGAACAACTAATGTGGAGTTTATAAGGCCTTGGGTACTCCCACCCTTTGAGCTAGCTTTTGGGGTGGTGTATCCCAAGGTTCTTTACAGCATGCTATACAAATTTGACATCAATTCGGTCCTTTAATCATAGAGAATGTAAATTTAGACCCTCAGTCTTGAGGTTTGTAGACAAAAGGATGATTTTGATGTAATTTTTCATGATTGAAGATGTCAAAACTCTTGGAGGATGTTAGGATCCCATTTGCAAGGTATGTGACTTGAAGTCCAACATTGGTTGTATGGGCAACTAATGTGGGGTTTATAAAGCCTTGGACACTCCCACCCTTTGAGCTAGCTTTTGGGGTGGTGCATCCCAAGGTTCTTATCAAATAGTATCAGAGCCTTCCATTGTGTCTTCTGGTTGCAATCGAGTGGCGTGGGTGGTGACGCCGACATTGTAGTGTTCGCCTGAGGCTAGTAAAAGACTAGCACAAAGCCAGCCCGCATGAGCGTTGGGGTTGCGGAGTGTGGTGGAATGTTAGGATCCCATTTGCAAGAGACTTAAAGTCCCACATTGGTTGTATGAGCAACTAATGTGGGGCTTATAAGGCCTTGGGTACTCCCACCTTTTGAGCTAGCTTTTGGGGTGTGCATCCCAAGGTTCTTATCAGAGAACCAAAGTGATGACACTTGTACCTTTAGAGGACTGAAACAAGGTTTACTCTTTTGTTGGGTTTTTGTTGATTTCAGTTTTTATGCAGTGAAACGCAACCAGCCTACAATTTATAATTATTTTTTACATTTATTATGTCTAGTGCCCGTGGGAGCTTCAGACATGTCAAGTGGATCCGTGAGACGGGTTTCTCGTGAAGATATCCAGCAGGTAACTTGCGATCTTCAGCTTCACTTCTTGAACACATTTCTGTATTGCGTGACTGCTTTTATTTTCAAGTTTATTTTGTTCCATAGATGAATTAATGTTTGGATATATAATTTACTAGCAGAAAATAGTTTCTTTGCTAGACTTGGTGTGACTGAGATGTTATTTTCAAGTTTATTTTGTTCCATAGATGAATTAATGTTTGGAAATATAATTTACTAGCAGAAAATAGTTTCTTTGCTAGACTTGGTGTGACTGAGATGATTATTTAACTGTGCCAGTGCCGGTCTTAACTTCAACATAAGATGCTTAGCTTGACTAGTGCAAACTAGCTTGCAATTATAAACTTAAAAAAATACTGCTTGTGATGGATTTTTTGTTTTTACATTTCTTCATTGTCAGCTTTGGAATATTATTTCTTATTGACTGCAGACACACACACAGCAGTTAGCTTTATGCGCTATGTTGTTACATGTCATTTGGAGATTCATTAAATTATTCAATTGCTATCTGTAACACATGATAAAGCCCAATTCTATGTGTAAATTTAATTTAGTGAGTAAAAGGAGAATAGGAAATCATTGCTTGAATTCTTACAATAATTTGAGTAAGAACCTTAATGACATACAACAGGTATAGAATGATGGCAGGTAAAATGGAGAAAATTAGGTTTTTAAAACCCTTGAATAGTCCCTTTGGATGGGAAAACCAAAAGGAAAGGATTTCTTTTTAAACTTTAGCATAACCTAGACTATGCCATGTCAAAAAGTTGCCTATTCATCATGTGTGTAATAAGTATGTAGGCTGCGTCAGAGGGAAAAAAGGCACAGATGTCGTAGCAATATTGACTGGTTTTCCTTTTACATCATTTGTAGAGTAGAGGTTCTTTTGATGATATTACTATTGGAGTGTACATATAGTGGGATAGGGTTAATTTTTAAGTCAGTAGAACCTTTTCCTCTTTTACAAATATTTCAATGAAATATCATGATCCTTTCTTTTTCATTATGCTCAAAGATATGTTATATACATTCCTCTCTTTCTCTTCTCCCATACCAAAAGTCACAATACAGTTTTAGAAAGATAGACTGCACTGTCCACTTCTGCGCTCATACATAAATTGCTGAAAGCTAATTGGAATAACTCAGTTGCACCAAGCAAAAAAGAGGAGAATTCATGCTAGGACAATTTAGGAAGCTCATTCATATACTCCTTTCTAGAAAATGATAAGCACTTGTTTCATATACTCGTTTCTAGAAAATGATAAGCACTTGCAATTTTGACCTCTATCCGCCGATTGCTGAAATTATTCTTTTATTTAAGTAGTGAACACTTGTTTAATTTATAAATCTAAACATTTTGTTGCAGCATGGAATAAGGAAAAATGGGATATCATAAAGGAATACCAGGAATTTGGAAATATTTCATATTTGTTTGGTTTGATATTTTCTTTTAATTAGGTACTAATTTGTATTGTCAGTTACTGTTTTACAAGATTTGGGATTTCTATTGAACGAAGACTTTATTTTTAATTTGTATTGCTTGACTTTCAAATTCAGTTATTGTTTTACATAATTTGGGATTTCTATTGAATGAAGACTTTATTTTTAGTTTGTATTGTGATAAAGCCCAACCTATAAAGGTTTACAAGAGAGATAAAAATAGGATGACTTGGGTTTCAAGTGCTGAAGTTGGCCCGAAGGAGAATTCAAGTGCTGAAGTTGGCCCAAAGGAGAATGTTGGTATAATTGGTCTAAGTGCTGAGGACCCAAGAGAAGGGGATGACCAAAATATCCCCTAACAGAATGTGTGTATGAACCACCAAGTTGGTTACAGAGGAATGAATGGATTAAAAGGAGAGCTAGGGTGCTATGTGCACCATTCTAGAATCTATTGGAGTGGAACTTGGGAGAGATTGTGGCCTCTCCAACTGCCTCACACCTATCTTTACGTTAATGCTTGTTATTTCCTTTTGAATTCATTGTAATTGTCATTGTGATTCGTTTCTGTCTGTAATTTCTTTTACTGATTAAATGAAAAGCTGAGTATTCAGACCCATATTTCAGTGTTCATTTTGTTAAACTTCTCATATTACTGGTTGAGTTGTATCAATTGCTATCATAGCTCCGATCTTGGAGCTTTATGGGATGGTCAGTACCAGAAGAATGGATAATCGATTGGAAATTTTGGAAGAAGGGCTGCGCAGGAATAACGTTCGTCAAGACGAAGTGATGCAAAAGATTGAAGCAACTGAGACAGGAGCGGCTGAAATCATCCAAAGGTTGGATGCGATGGTCGAAGGAAGGAGAAACCGTTCTAGGAACGGTGAAGATGAATCTGATGATAGTGTTTCAGAGGCCAACGGAGGCCCAAACAAGAGAAGGTTCCACACAGTGAATGCAAGAATCAGATGACTGGAGATCCCTGTTTTTTATGGTTAGGACGCGTTTGGATGGTTAAGCAAGGTGGAACGGTATTTCGCCATCAATGGCGTAACAGAGGCTGAGAAGGTCTGAGCGGTGTTAGTGGTCCTCGAAGGTGAAGCTTTGCATTGGTTTCACTGGTGGGAAGTTAACAACCCCAATGCAATCTGGGCATTTTTCCGACGAGAGCTGCTCAGTAGGTTTCAACCAGAAGTCCTGGATAACCCATATCGAGCCTTATACACACTGAAACAGTGGGGAAGCGTGGCTGAATTCTGAGCTGAATTCGAGAAGATGGTGAGCACGTTGCGTTTCCATGATGAAGATTTGCTCAAGGGTGCATGGTTAAATGGGGATCGTAGCAGTATCGGAGAAGAACTGATGATGATGCCATTGCTCAGTTTGGCTGAAATGGTGGAATATTCCATGAAGGTGGAAAAGAGGAATAACGCATGGGTAGAGGAGGGAGGGGGGCTTGTTGGTCGAGCCTGGACCCAGGGGGGCTTTCGTCCCTCAGTGGAGCTGGTCCAAATGAAATAAAAGGGGGGTAGCAGCGAACGTGGGTCAAGCACAGGGGTCCAACTCAAACCAGTCCAACAATTCTCACACGTTTAACCCTAACGCACACAACGCTCAGCCGAATGACAAGAAAGAGGCAACGATGACTAGGGGCTCAACAGCTGCCACAGGCGTCCGCACGCAAGAAAGCTATGTGAACCAAGGAAGAAGGCTGACCCAAGCAGAGCTGCGTGACCGACAAGATCGCGGACTCTGTTTTAAGTGCAACGAACGTTGGAATCCCACTCGTAGGTGCCAAGTCCGTCAGCTACACTTGTTACTAGTAGACGCTGATGACGAAGAGGATGGTGAGGTGAACGACAAAGAACAGGGGTTGACAGTAGTGCCAGAACCGAACGAAGCTGAAAAGGAGCTGCAACTTTCCATGAATAGTTTGCAAGGGCTCACTTCAAACCAAACGTTGAAAGCTTGGGGGGAAATTTCGGGTCAGAAAGTAGAGGTGATGATAGATTGTGGAGCATCTAGCAATTTCGTGAGGACAGCTATCGTGGAACGTCTTGGATTGAAGGTGACAGCGACTTCAGTGTATGAAGTAGAGGTGGGGAATGGCCACAAAGTCAAATGTCAAGGGGTCTGTAAAGAGGTGGGAATCCAGCTTCAAAATGCTCAGATAAAACAAGATCTTTACTTGTTCAAACTTGGTGGGGCAGATGTGGTATTGGGTCTAGAATGGCTTAAACACCTAGGAGAGATAAAGGCCAATTTCAGATATATGACCCTTTGTTTCGGACAAGGAGACAAGGAAATAGTGATTAGGGGAGACCCTGCCCTCTCACAATCTGAGGTTTTCAGTCAAGTCCATCATGAAGGCCCTTCATGATCAAGGGCAAGGATATTTTCTTAGCCCAGAGACTAACGCAAGGGAAAATGGAACAAGAAGCTGGGAAGGGTTGGAGGCTCCTCTGTTAGAGTACCAGGATCTGTTCCTAGCAGCAACCTTACTACCACCCAAGAGGGCTTGTGATCACGCCATCAACCTTCAGCCCGGATGTCAGGTACCCAATTTGCATCCGTACAGGTACCCTCACTACCAGAAAATAGAGATAGAAAAAGTAATTTATGAGTTGATGGACAATGGGTGGATTAGACACAGCACTAGCCCGGTGATATTAGTAAAAAAAAAGATGGTAGTTGGCGTGTGTGCATGGATTACAGAGCTTTGAACAAGCTCACAGTGCCTGACACGTTACCCATTCCTGTAGTGGAGGAACTGCTTAATGAATTGGGAGGATCAAAATTGTTTTCTATGTTGGATCTGAAGTCTGGGTACCACCAGGTCAGGATGAAAGAAGATGATATTCCAACCACCGGTTTTAGGACACATGAAGGGCATTACGAGTATTTGGTAATGCCTTTTGGGTTGACTAATGCACCTTCTATGTTCCAAGCATTAATGAATGCAGTTCTGAGGCCGTTCTTGAGGAAATTCACACTGGTGTTCTTAGATGATATTTTAATTTATAGTAGAAGCAGGGAAGAACACGAAGAACATTTGAGAAAGGTGTTTGAGGCTCTAAGGCAGCATCAGCTTGTAGTGAACCGGAAAAAATGCTGTTTTGGAAGTGCTTTGAGTACCTTGGACACATTATTTTGGCAGATGGAATAAATGCTGATCCTAGTAAATTGCAAGCTATGAACGATTGGCCTGTCCCTAAAAACGTCAAGGGGTTGAGGGGGTTTCTGGGGTTGACAGGTTATTACAGGCGGTTCGTTAGAGACCATGGAAAAATTGCGAAACCACTCACCAACTTGTTGAAGAAAGATGGATTCAAATGGGATTGGGAGGCTGAAGAGGCGTTCAAAAAATTAAAAAGATGTATGAGTATGGTTCCAGTGTTAGCTCTGCCAGATTTCCACAAAGTTTTTACGATAGTGACAGATGCATCAGGAAAAGGCATTGGGGCTATTTTGATGTAGGAAAATAAGCCTTTGGCATATATCAGTTAAGGGTTTTCCCCTAAGGCTCAAAATAAGTCTGTGTATGAAAAAGAGTTGATGGCGATTGTGTTTGCTACTCAAAAATGGAAACATTACCTCATGGGGAGACATTTTATAGTGAAGATTGATCAGAAGAGTTTAAAACATTTATTGGAACAAAAGGTCATAGGAGAGGATCAACAGAGGTGGATGTCAAAATTAATTGGTTTCAATTTTGAAATTAATTGTCAACCGGGAAAGGAGAATCCGGTGGCTAACTGTTGGATTTGGAAGAACTGGAGAGGGAGGTGCAACTAGACAGCAAACTAAATATAGTTCTTCAGGATTTACTTGTGCAACCGGAGGCACATGATGGATTTGAAGCACCGGCAGGGAGACTTTTTTACAGAGGCAGGTTAGTATTACCAAAAGGATCTTGGTTCATTCCTTTGCTCCTCAAGGATTTTCATGACTCTTGTTTAGGAGGACACTCTGGTTACTTACGCACCTACAAACGGTTGGCTGGATTGGTGTATTGGGAGGGAATGAAGCATCAAATTATGGATTATGTGGCCGCTTGTGAGGTGTGCCAACAATGCAAAACTCAGAATCTAAGTCCAGCTGGGTTATTACAGCCCCTGCCCATTCCTAATATTGTGTGGACGGACATTTCGATGGATTTTGTGGGTGGACTTCCAAAGACTATGGGAGTGGACACTATATTTGTCGTAGTGGATCATCTCACCAAGTACGCCCATTTTCTCTATATCCAACATCCCTATATAGCCACGGAGATAGCGGATCTGTTCATTGAGGTGGTTAAACTTCATGGGTTCCCTGGGACTATTGTTTCCGATAGAGACAGCGTTTTTCGTAGTTCCTTTTGGGCTGAATTGTTCAAGAGTGTGGGGACAATACTTAACTATAGCACAGCTTATCATCCGCAATCAAATGGGCAAACTGAAATAGTTAACAGATGTGTGGAGGCATTTTTGCGATGTTTCTGCAGTACCAAACCCAAACAGTGGCCAAAATGGGTCAATTGGGCCGAATTTTGGTATAACACAACTTATAAAGACTCTTCGGAAATGACACCATTTAAGGCATTATATGGGAAGGATCCTCCAACTTTGTTTCGTTGTGGTAGCTTTGTGCCTTCTGTGGATGCAGTGTCGCAAACGTTAGCTGAACGCGATAGTATTCTGCAATAGTTAAAAACCAACCTGTTGCAAGCCCAAGATTGGATGAAAGTGCACGCTAATCAGCATCGCAGAGAGGTAAGTCTCGCGGTGGAGGACTTAGTATATCTGAAATTGCAGCCTTATTGCCTAAAATCCATTGCGAGGAGGATGAATGAGAAATTAAGTCCACGATTCTATGGACCATATCCGGTTGTGGACTCATGGACTGCATTGGTACTGCTGCTTATCGGATCCAGCTTCCTGAGGGTTGCAAGGTGCACCCTGTTTTTCATGTCTCTCTCCTTAAAAAGGCTGTCACCACTGTACCCAATGCACAACCTTTGCCATTGATTCTGAATGAAGGGTGGGAGCTGAAGTTGGAACCTGAAATAGTTTTGTAGTAGTGGAGGTATTCGGCACGGGGTAGTTTGCAAGTTCTGATTAAATGGCAACAACTCCTAGATTTTGAGAATTCATGGGAAGAGTTCGAGATCATCAATGTTCAATTCCCACATTTCCACCTTGAGGACAAGCTGCTTAAAATGGGGGGCAGTATTGATAAAGCCCAACCCATAAAGGTTTACAAGAGAGATAAAAATAGGAGGACTTGGATTTCAAGTGCTGAAGTTGACCCGAAGGAGAATTCAAGTGCTGAAGTTGGCCCAAAGGAGAATGTTGGTATAATTGGTCCAAGTGCTGAGGACCCAAGAGAAGGGGAATGACCAAAATATCCCCTAACAGAATGTGTGTATGAACCACCAAGTTGGTTACGGAGGAATGGGTTAAAAGGAGAGCTAGGGTGCTATGTGCACCATTCTGGAATCTGTTGGAGTGGAACTTGGGAGAGAGTGTGGCCTCTTCAACTGCCTCACACCTATCTTTACGTTAATGCTTGTTATTTCCTTTTGAATTCACTGTAATTGTCATTGTGATTCGTTTCTGTCTGTAATTTCTTTTACTGATTAAATGAAAAGCTGAGTATTCAGACCCATATCTCAGTGTTCATTTTGTTAAACTTCTCATGTTACTGGTTGAGTTGTATCAGATTGCTTGATTGTCAAATTGGGTAATTATTAAGACTAGTTAAGTTTTGGTATTTAAGAATTCTTTCCATGTAGTTTGATATCACTGTAGTTTTGTCATTTAAGTTACTATTGAGTAGTTCAGTTGATTCTATCTTTTAATCCTTCCCCCTCTCACTCTCTCTTCCCAAAATCTCTTTACTGTTCCCTTTAACTCTGTTTAGGCTACGTTGACAATTTTTTTTTCATTTGACACATTCTAGGTGCAAAATCTCATAGAACGATGTCTGCAACTATATATGAACCCAAAAGAAGTTGTGGGAACGCTACTAACTCAAGCAAAAATCGAGCCTGGTTTTACTGAACTTGGTAGTTTCTTTTGTTCTGTAGCATGATTTTATTTTAGTTTTTTCAATTTTTTTTTATTCTGCTATATACACACACACACACACACAAGCTGAGCGTGTGAGGTCTATTTGTTTCAAGTAAAATCAATCTTGACTATCCATGTGTGGCTGAATGGTCAATATTAGCTCTTCCCAAACTCTCATTTGATATATATATATATATATATATATATATATATATAGAAATATAAGACTGAAATATATTTTTCATATATTGATTGACACCCAAAGGGTTCATTTTATACAGATTACAAAGTAGTTAAGGAGATGAAGTAATAAATAAAATACACAGTAACCAAAGAGACATCACACAACTCAAAGAGACATCACACTACTCAAAGAGACAAGTAGTTAGAAATAATTAAAAGACTCTAGAATATTCTACACTCCCCCTCAAGTTGGGAGATATATATTAATCATCCCCAACTTGCTAATTAAATCCTCAAAGATGGGTTTGTGTAATCCTTTGGTGAGAATGTCGGCTGTTTGCTCCTTGGTAGGTATATATGACAAACATACACTACCCTCCTCCAATTTTTCTTTGATAAAATGACGATCAACCTCCACATGTTTGGTTCTGTCATGATGTACAGGATTTTGAGCAATACTGACAGCAGCCTTATTATCACAATAGAGTCTCACAGGTAGAGAATAAGATATCTTTAATTCTTCAAGGAGTCTTCTTAACCAGATTCCTTCACAAATGCCATGAGCTTGCGCTCGAAATTCTGCTTCTGCACTGCTTCTGGCAACAACAGTTTGTTTTTTACTTCTCCAGGTCACAAGATTTCCCCAGACATAGGTACAATATCCTGAAGTGGATCTTCGGTCCAATGCAGAGCCAGCCCAATCAGCATCTGTATAGATTTCTATCATCCTCTTGTGTCATCTTTTAAAGAGGATTCCTCGACTAGGTGTGTTTTTGAGGTACTTGAGAATTCTATAAACCGCACTAAGGTGCTTTTCCTTAGGAGAATGCATGAATTGGCTAACCATGCTAACGGCAAATGCAATATCAGGTCGGGTGTGAGATAAGTAGATCAGCTTCCCTACCAACCTTTGGTACTGCTCCCTGTCAACATCCTTTCCATCTTCAATTCCCAATTTAATATTGGGTTCAACTGGAGTTTCTGCAGGCTTGCACCCAAGCATACCTGTTTCTTGTAGCAGGTCTAGGATATATTTCTTTTAAGATAAGGAAATTCCCGCTTTGCTACGAGCAATTTCCATTCCAAGAAAATATTTGAGTGATCCAAGATCCTTCAGTTCAAACAGATTAGCTAAACCCCCCTTTAAAGATTTTATTTCCTCCCAGTCATCACCTGTGACAATTATGTCATCAACATAAACAATGAGGATAGCAATTTTGCCACTATCGGAGTGTTTAAAAAATAAAGTGTGATCAGTCTGAGCTTGGATAAATCCCCTTTCTTTAACAGCACGAGTAAATTTTTCAAACCACTCTCTAGGGGATTGTTTAAGTCCATAAAGAGACTTCTTCAACATGCATACAGAACCATCTCCCTCTTCAAAACCAGGTGGTGGATCCATGTAAACTTCCTCATGTAAATCCCCATTTAAGAAAGCATTCTTTACGTCCAATTGATGCAAGGGCCAATCAAGGTTGGCAGCAAATGATAGTAGGACTCGGATAGAATTAAGTTTGGCAACAGGAGCAAACGTCTCCTGATAGTCTATCCCATAAGTCTGGGTAAATCCTTTGGCAACCAATCTGGCCTTATATTTGTTGATACTGTTATCTGCATTAAATTTTATTGTGAACACCCACTTGCAACCTACAGTTTTCTTTCCTCTGGGAAGTGCCACGGACTCCCAAGTTCCATTTTCTTAAGTGCATCCATTTCTTCAAAGACAGCATCCCTCCATTTAGGGTCATTAAGTGCCTCTTGGATATTTTTTGGTATTTTTGTACTGTCTAATATAGTGTTGAAAGCACGAAAACCTGGAGACAACTTTTCATATGAAATGTGATGAGAAATAGGATGAGCAGTGCAAGATCTAGTACCTTTTCGAAGGGCAATAGGCATATCTAGGTCAGCTGTACCAGTGGTCTTAAGTGGATTGCTGGAACTAGGACACGGGTCAGAATCCTGACAGTCTAGAGGATCTTGAGGAGATTTACGCCTGCTGTAGAATTTTCCCCATTTACCGGGAGGATCTCCAGTCTCTGGTACAGTTCCTGTCCTTGTCTCCTGTACATTAGCTCCCCCTGTCTCCAAAGGTAAAGGAACAACAGATGTTTCCAAAGGTAAAGGTAAGACAGAAGAATTATTTGGAATCCAAGACTTGTCTTCTTTTACACCGATAGACTCCGCCTGAAGAGAAGTCGAGGGAAAAAATGATTGTGTTTCATAAAAGGTAACATCCATAGAAACAAAGACCTTTCGAAGAGAAGGTGAGTAGCACTTGTAACCTTTTTGATTAGGAGGGTATCCTATGAAAACACATCTAACAGACTTTGGATCAAGTTTGGACCTTTGATGTTGAGGAATATGAACAAAAACTACACAGCCAAACAACTATGGAGGAATATAAGAGAGAGCCCGAAAGGAGGGAAAAGAGCGGGTAAGGCAAAATATGGGAGAATGAAAATTTAGGACACGAGAGGGCATCCGATTGATGAGATATGAGGCAGTCAAGACGGCCTCCCCCACAGGTATTTAGGGACATGCATTGAAAACAAGAGGGCTCTAGCAACTTCAATGAGATGTCTATTTTTTCTTTCAGCCACCCCATTTTGTTGAGGGGTGTTAGGACAAGAACTTTGATGGATAATGCCTTGCTTGGTTAGGTAATCACCAAGAACAGAATTAAAATATTCAGTACCGTTGTCAGTTCGCAGGATTTGGATAGAGGTCTGGAATTGAGTTTGTACCATAGCATGAAAATTTTTAAAAGTGGCTGCCGCTTCAGACTTATCCCTTAGAAGATATACCCAGCATACTCTAGAATGATCATCAATGAAGGTAATAAACCAACGAGTTCCAGATATATTTTTTTCTCGAGCTGGCCCCCAAATATCACTATGAATCAATGTAAATGGAGACGAAACACGATAATCTCTGGGAGAATAAGAAACACGAGTGTTTTGCAAACTGACAATCCTCACAAAAAAAGGAACTTGGCTTTTTATTGATAAATAAGTCTGGAAACAACTTTTGAAGATAAAAGAAATTTGGGTGTCCTAAACGACGATGCCACAACAAGACATCATTACAATCATCTGATAAACATAAAGAGTGGTTTGCAAAAAATCTCTTTTCATGAGAATCTTCTTCAAAATAGTAAAGCCCTTCTTCCTCTCTAGCACTGCCAATCATCATCCCCGAATCCTGTTCCTGAAAAACACAGGTTTTGGCAGAGAATTTAACAACACAATGCAATTCAGAGGAAAGTTTACTAATAGAGATCAGGTTACAAGTAAGAGAAGGGACATGAAGGACAGAATTCAGAGTAATATGTTCAGAGAGCTTAATGGGATCCCTTTCCCGCAATAGTAGAGAAACTACCATCAGCAGTCCTTATTCGTGACTGGTGATAATAAGGGATATAAGAACAAAACAAGGATGCATTACCTGTCATATGATCAGAAGCTCCTGAATCAAGAATCCAACGACTACAATGATCAACATGGAATGCCATACCTTGTTGAGCAACATGACTAGTTGCCTCAGCAGATTTAGACATCACTTTCTGAAATTGCTCATACTGAGCTTTAGGGATGAATACACCATCGGAATTTGGAGAGGCACGAGACTCTTCACCCTTATCATCAGAAGAGATTTGATAAGCACGACTCTTGTTTGGCCCCTTTGCTTTCCAGTTTGGTGGTTTTTCATGAATTTCCCAACATTTTTCGCGAGTGTGACCACTCTTATTGCAGTGAGAACACCATCGGTCAGAACGTTTTGCATCACTAGGGGAACGAGGAGTATATTTTGCTACTAAGGCAGATACATCGGAGGATTTAGAGTTCTTGTCCCCCAACATTACCTTTCGGCGAAGTTCTTCCCGTCGTACCATAGAAAAAACAGCTGCAATGGAAGGTAATGGGTTCTGCCCCAATATCCTTCCACGAACATTATCAAGATCACGATTAAGGCCAGCAAGAAAATCATAGAGACGTCTTTTCTCTAAGTAACTTTTAAACCTTGCATTGGCTTCTAAACCTTGAAGATCTGCTGCATCATAAAGGTCCAACTCCTGCCACAGAGTTTTTAAAGCAAGAAAGTATTCAGTAACAGACATCCCCTCTTGATGTAACTCTCTTACCTTGGTGTTGAGTTCAAAAGCCTGAGAAGCATTGCCCAGGTCAGAATAATATTCTTTAACGGCATCCCAAATTTCCTGAGCCGTATCAAGAAACAAATAAGTTTGACTGATATCAGGATCCATAGAGTTAGTCAACCAGGTCATGACCAAGGCATTTTCAGTCATCCATTTATCATAATCAGGTCATCAGCTCCGGGTTTTTCCTTTTTTCCATCAAGATACCCCATTTTCCCTTTTGCTTGGATAAACAAGCTTGACAGATTGATGCCATTGCACATAATTTTTACCGTTTAAACGGTGGTTAGTGATCTATATAGCTGGGTTGTCTCCGAAAGATGAAGAACAGGGAGGAGTAGAAACACCGGAAATATTACCGGATAATTTTTCAGAATGCTTATTCTCAACCTCAATATTTTCAACTTCCATCGTTAAAAAAAAGAACTCAGAACAGGTACAGAATCAAAGAACCGAAGAGAACCAACTGGACCCAGCAAGAAAAGTGCTCCAATCGTGATTTAAAACCTCAGAACAGGAAGAGGGAGGCCAGGCGAATCGTTCTG
>JAVKPL010005254.1:0-24182 GCA_032173675.1 Gastrolobium villosum | reverse complement strand
ATCTCCGTAGCTGCGACACATGAAATACATTGTGAATTCCTGACAGATTGGGTGGTAAAGCCAACCGGTATGCAGACTCTCCAATCCGGTCCATAATCAGATACGGTCCTAAGTACCGTGGACTTAACTTCTTTACTCCCATTCTCCTTCCGAGTCCCGATGTAGGTGTGATTCTCAAAAATACATGGTCTCCGACTTCGAAAGATAGAGGCTTATGACGCTTGTCGTAATAACTCTTCTATCTGGCCTGAGCCCGCTGCATATTTTCTCGAATCTTCTTTACTTGTTCGGATGTTTCTTGAATTAAGTCAGGTCCTAGCATACTTCGCTCACCCACTTCAGTCCAGCATAAAGGGGATCTGCATTTTCTCCCATATAAAGCTTCATACGGTGCCATCTGAATGCTGGAGTGGTAACTGTTGTTGTAAGCAAATTCAATCAAAGAAAGATAGTTGTCCCAGCTGCCTCCTAACTCCAAAACACATGCTCGCAACATGTCCTCTAAAGCTTGAATAGTGCGTTCCGTCTGTCCATCGGTCTGCGGATGGTAAGCAGTACTCAATCTCAAGTGAGTCCCTAAAGCTCTTTGAAAAGATTCCCAGAACTTAGACGTAAACTTGGGATCACGATCACTGACAATACTAGTAGGAACTCCGTGCAGCTTCACAATCTCCTGCAGGTAAATTCTAGCAAGCCTCTCTGTATTATACGTGGTTCTAACACGTAAGAAATGAGCTGACTTCGTTAAACGATCGACAATCACCCAAATAGAATCATAACCTTCTCGCGTCCGAGGAAGTCCAACTACAAAATCCATCGCAATACTGTCCCACTTCCATTCGGGAATCTCCAAAGATTGAAGAAGTCCCGAAGGTTTCTGATGTTCGTACTTCACCTTCTGACAAGTTAGGCATCGAGATACATACTCCGCAATATCACGCTTCATACCCGGCCACCAAAACGAGGTCTTCAAATCATGGTACATCTTCGTGGATCCAGGATGAACTGCATACTTACCCTTATGGGCCTCCTGCAAAACTTCTTGCTTCAACTCTTCATTCGGCACAACTAACCGACCTTGAAATCTCCATATATTATTCTCGTCCTTTACAACATCTTGGTTGCCAACCAATTCGCGGACTAACTCTTCATCTCTCTGAGCCTCCTTAATTCTACTGATCAATTCATTCTCCATCTTTATACTTCCCAATCTTATGCTGTGCCCTCTCTCTCTACAGATAAATTCAAGTCTCGAAAGGCCTCAAACAATTTCAGTTCTTCTATCATCAGAGTTGCTGTGTGCAGTGTCTTCCTACTCAAGGCGTCAGCTACCACGTTTGCCTTTCCTGGGTGGTATTTAAGTTCAAAATCATAGTCCTTCAGAAATTCCATCCACCGACGTTGCCGCATATTCAGCTCCTTCTGGTCGAACAAATACTTCAAACTCTTATGATCGCTGAACACGTCGAACTGCGAACCATACAAGTGGTGCCTCCAGATTTTAAGTGCGAACACTATAGCTGCTAACTCCAAATCGTGCGTAGGATAATTTTCTTCGTGAGGCTTAAGTTGTCGAGATGCATAAGCTACCGCCATACGATCCTGCATCAACACGCATCCAAGTCCTTTCAGCGACGCATCACAGTATACTTCGAACTTTCGGGTAGGATCCGGAATCGTGAGTACGGGAGCACTTGTCAATCTGTTCTTCAGCTCCAAGAAACATTCTTCACAAGCTTCGGTCCACTCAAAAGGCTTGTCCTTCCGAGTGAGACGGGTAAGAGGTTGCACTATCTGAGAGAAATTCTGGATAAACCTTCGATAATATCCAGCAAGGCCTAAGAAACTCCTTACTTCGGTGACAGTCTTGGGTCGTTCCCAATTCATGACAGCTTCAACTTTGCTGGGGTCCACAGCGATACCTTCTGATGAAATGACATGGCCCAGAAACTGGACCTCCTTAAGCCAAAACTCGCACTTCGACCACTTCGCGTACAACTGCTTCTCCTTCAAGATTTGCAGGACAATCCTCAGATGTTCCGCATGTAGTTCTTCAGTAGCTGAGTAAATCAGGATGTCGTCGATAAACACAATAACAAACTGATCAAGGAATGGGCGGAAGATGCAGTTCATGTAGTCCATGAATACCGCTGGAGCATTTGTAAGTCCGAATGGGATCACCTGATATTCGTAGTGCCCATAACGAGTCCTAAAAGCTGTTTTCGGAATATCCTCCGGTTTGACCCGGATTTGATGGTATCCCGATCGTAGATCTATCTTAGAAAAGACTCTGGCTCCTCTCAGCTGGTCCATCAAATCGTCGATCCTCGGTAGCGGATACTTATTCTTCACCGTAACTTTGTTCAGCTGGCGGTAATCTACACACAGACGTAGACTCCCGTCCTTCTTCTTAATCAAGATGGCTGGAGCACCCCAGGGAGAGGTACTCGGTCTGATGAATTCCTTTGCCAAAAGTTCTTCTATCTGCTTCTTCAACTCTCGCAGTTCCAACGGCGCCATACGATACGGGGCAATGGAGATTGGTCCAACTCCAGGAACAAGTTCGATAGAAAATTCTATTTCCCTATGAGGAGGCAATCGAGGTATTTCATCCGGGAATACCTCCTCGAATACTCTAACTACAGGTACATTCTGAGTTTGCTTGTCAACCGAAGTCTCAGCCTCGATCGACAAAAGATACCCTGCTGCTCCCTTGCGGAGCTCTTTTCTAACTTGTAATAAAGAAATGAGAGAGAAAGGCTGAAAATTACCATCCTTCGCATCCAGTGCGAACACCCGTGCTTGCGTAGGCTGGGGATCAGCGTTCTGGGGGCATTTGTAAGCAAAATGTCCTTGCTGGCCACATCTGAAACACGCATTGTTGTTCTTGCGACAAACTCCAAAGTGATTCTTTCCACATGTAGCACAAACAGTCGCACCCTGTCGTCCAGTCGACGATTGACCAACAGTATTGCTTCTCTTAAAATTTCCAGGCCGCGCCTGCAACTGCGGACCTCTGCCTCGACCCCTACCAGGTGCCGTCCTAAAGAATCGGCCTGCTCGATTTCCTCCGTGGAATTGTGCTGGTTGCTTATTCAGATTTTTGGCCTCGTGGATGATTCCTTCGGCCTGACGGCTCTGATTGATGAGCTCCGGAAGTGTACGATTAGCCGTCGTCAAAATGAGTTTACGGATTTCCGGATGTAATCCGCTTTCAAACTTCTCCACCTGCCATTCCTCATCATAAATGTTCCGGTCAAAGTTGGCGTGCTCGATCAGCTGCCCAAATTTTGCAATGTACTCATTGACCGTCATGTTATCCTGCCTGAGTGACAGCAGTTCAGTGTGCTCCATTCTTCTCATTGCCTTAGGAAAATACTTATCCAAAAATACTTGTCGGAACACGGCCCACGTTAGTTCAACGTCTTGAGCTCTTAGCAGGGCCCTCGCACCAGTCCACCATGTTAAAGCTTCTCCCATCAACTGGTACGATGCGTAATCAGTCTTCTGCGCTTCCGGGCATGCCATGCGTTCGAAAATATGCTCGATCATCTGCAGCCACTTCGCTGCAGCCTCGGGGTTGTCTTCACCCTCAAAAGTAGGTGGTTGGAAGTTGCGGAAGTCTTTCAACCTCCGACGGGCAATTTCTTCTGCATTGTCATGCAGTGGGGGTGGGTTCTGATTCTGTTGCCTATTGCCACGCCATTCTTGGCTCATATGCTGAATAAACGTTGCCAGTCCCCCAATAGTCGTGATAAGATCTTCTTCAGCATCGCCAGACCTTCCCCGAGTTGAACCGCGACCACTTGCCATGATTCTGCACTCACAATATCATGAAATGAGTTGATCAGGCTCATCGCAAGTTATTTATGGCAGCAGTCCCAAGTAGGCACTCGAGTTCAATTCGGACAAGTTAGCTATGCATCCGTGTCTTATCACAGAACAGTCTAAACAATCTAACTACCCTAGTTAATATATATTCTAACACTTAAACTATAGTACATTCAGACAGTCAATCAGCATATAAACACAATCAACAATCAATTCAATCAATCACAAGCAAATCCATGGACCAAACGGCTCTGATACCAATTAGTGTAACGCCCTCCCTTGTATGCATCCAAGAGAGTCGTTTGCTAAGCGGAATTAGAGTCTTTAACGTCACATAAGCTAATCAGAGATTCTCTTTAACATACAAATCCGTAAAGCGTTTTTAAAACTCTTATAACTTCTGTTTGGACGATAAAAAATATTTCAAGTGGTTTAGAAAGAGCACGTTGAGGGCTTCACGTGCATATAAAATAATAGAAAATCGGAGTTCGTTTGCTCCTAAAAACATCACCCGTAAGGTGCACTGTAAAAATTTCAGCACTTAAGTCTTTCAAAAATTCTTTTCACAAACGTTTTCCAAAATAGCCGCTGTTCATAAAGGTTCAAGATAAAATAGAGATGATAGAGTCTACAGTCATCCAAGAGTACCAAAATATTAATCATTACAGTCATCCAATCAATCAAACAACAACAGTACAAGTCCAATCATCAGCATGCAACAGCAAATATCACGTCTTCAAATGCTTTTACGTCCTCCTGCCATTTAGGAAAATAGCAGCCCCGAAGGGGTGAGAATAATCCCAGTAGTGTGGCAACAAAACCAGTAATATAACAGTATTAACTAGGCACAAAATCATAAACAGTCACTTCAACATATCCTTGTTCCTTTTCCTTTTTCCTTTTCATCATATTCATATATATATATAGCGCATATAACGCCTTTCCTTTTCATCATATTCATATATTGCGTATATAACGCCTTTCCTTTGCGCTTTTAGCACCGTCGTGCGCGCACTTCACAGTGGAATCAAATATCCCTTGGCACCTGAGCTCCATGTGGATTCCAACTGTGGGCCTATGCGGACTGATGCCAAGTGTCCCATACCCCGGTACCTTGGGGATGCCTATATGATGCTTGCTCAAACACATGGTCCTGTACATAACTATTCTAAAAAGCAAGACCTATATGCTCTTGGTACATGCATGCCATGCTATGCTTTCACACACAAAACGTACAAAAATGCGGTATGATGTAAGGTGCATGCTTATATACCTTTCATATAGCCATCACGGCACATATACTTTTCATATGCGTTATGCTGCCACATAACGTCTTTACCTCATAATCATATAGCCATCACGGCACATTTTTGGCAGTTTCCTTTCATCATAAGGTACATAATACTTTTACGGAATATGGAGCATCATGTCACAATTTTATACCAGTAGTCAATAGTCACATTAGGTAATATCGCCTGACACTTACCTTGTGTGCCTTAAACAATACCAAACAGCAGCGAAGTATCTCACTTCTTAAGCGCACCTAAATCAATTACAACCAATCATTTACAGTGGCGATTTACAGCAGAATCAGTGAGCATACAGCAGCATTTTACAGTGGAAAACAGGGAGCATACAGCAGTGTTTTACAGCAGAAAAATAGTGAGCATACAGCAGCGTTTTACAGCAGAAAACAGTGACGTTTGTGCTTAAAACAGTGAGCAGAAAACAGTGACGTTTTCCTTAAAAACAGTGGGCAGAAACAGTGACGTTTTACTTAAAACAGTGAACAGAAACAGTGATGTTTTACAGCAGTAAAACAGTAAACATACAGCAGAAACAGTGACCATTTTGAAACGGAAACAGTGGCTCTTTGGACATCCACAGTGGCAGAAACAGTGGCATCAAACAGTGGCATTTGAACATCAAAACAGTGGCATAAGTAGTGTTATTTGTGCATCAAAACAGTGGCATGAATCATGATTTTTGGACACTAAAACAGTGAGCATACATAGTGGGGTTTGAACATCAATAGGGTGGTTATTTTATGCAGAAACAGTGGCACATTATGGACTAAAACAGTGAGCATTTTATTCTGAAACAATGGCATGTGAGGCACTAAAACAGTGAGCATTTTATGCAGAAACAGTGGCATCAAATAGGTGATCTTATCAAACCGAAACAGTGAGCATTTTATCCTCAAAACAGTGGCACATTCATAGGGAAACAATGGCATATTTCTCTTCAAAACAGTGGCATATTCATACAAAAACAGTGGCATATATATTCCTCAAAACAGTGGCATATATCTTAAGCATAACCATGAGACTTTCATGCATACAAATCCTCATAAAATAGCTCCATCCTTATTCCTTTACCATACTCATTCAAGAATCCAAAACATATTCAAAGAGACATTCAAGAACACACATGATTACACACCATGAAGAGGTCTAAGTTCTAGGCTTACCTCTTGTAGCACACACTTCTTGCTCACACACCACACCTTCTAGTTCTACCAACAACAAGTCCACACTTCCTAGAGATGATCTATGCGCATAAATGGTGAGGAGGGACAATCTTGGACAGCTTCCAAGTGTGAGTAATAAAACTGGACAGTGAGGGAAAGAGAGGGGAAAAACTTGCACTTGGTTGGTGTTCTTGAGCCACGGTTTTGAGAGGTGAGGGAAGGTGAGTTAGCTTAGTCTTTCTTTCTCCAAGAGAGCTTGTATGTTCGGCTAGAGAGTGAGGGAATGAGGAAGGAACTTGGCTGCACTTGTGCAAAGTGAGGAAGCTCTCTAGTGTGCGCATAACTTAAAGGAAAAGTGAGGAGGGGTTGCAATGATGCAACATTATGGCAAAATCTGGTTTCTTGTGAAGGTGGGACTGCACACTTGGTCAAAACAAGCAAGGGGTTGCTTCTAATATACACTATGCACATGCAAGGAGAGAGGAGAGGATTCAGATCTGAATAAGTGCTATCAAGTCAGAATTTTTAACACCAACAAGCAAGCTAGGCGCACAAGGTGAAGTGGAAAGGAGGTGTCATCATGAGCACAGATTTGTGGCAGCCTAAACTCTGATTTGGAGCTGTCCTTGTGCGCATAAGATGAGGGAGATGCAGCCCAAAATCCTTCTTTGGTTGCATGTGGAAGCAAGGGGCAGATTTGGCTCATGATGGACTGCCAAAAGCATGCAAAAATCTGCACATTTCAGCCTCATGATGGAAGGTGTAAGGTGGTTCTCCAAGTCAACACTCAATGCAGATTTTGTGTCATAAAAATCTGCTCCAAGACACCTCCATGTGCGCCTAAAAGAAGAAGAATGCAGCCCAAAATAGTGCTAAGGTGTACATGTGTCTTTCATGCAATGAAGTTGAATCCAAATGATGCACAAGCTAAGGTGAGGTGGCGGTCATGCAAAGGAAAAGTTGGCAGATTTTTTTTTCTAAGTCCTATCCACTCTCTCTTGCGCATGAAATGAGAGGAAAAGAATACATCTTGCCATGTGAAGGTTCCATGGTACACAAACATCCTTGTTGGACAAGGCTTAGGGGAGATAAGTGTGGACACAACCTTGGGCTGAACATGATTGACCCAAAAGCCTCCTTGGGCCAATGGCCACACACACAAAGAACCCAATCACACAAGTCCAATAGTGACAAGTCCACTCACACTAGCCCACTTCCAAAGTCCAATAAACACTAAAGCCTTCTAACACACACTCAAATTACTCATATGATTTTAATAAATTTCACATGCCTACATATGCACCCTCCTATGATTTAATTTAAATACTTACCTTAGTCTCATCCAATGATAAAGGTCAAACAATTCGCAAGCCATCAAACATACACATGCATCTATCTCATTTTAACACCTATGTATTTTCCTAATTATGTGGGATGTTACAATTATTTTCAAAAAATTAAATTCATTAATTACGTATTAATTCACAATAAATGATAATCATTAATTGATGAAAATCAACGATTACGATACGATAATAATTTTGATATTGGGCCCAAAATAATATCGTATTGGGCTTACTCATCTGCGAGCCCAAAAATAATGTATAAATATTTGATCAAACCTATTGATTTTCACTTGTGCTGGATAGACGAATACACTTTGATTTGAAAGTCATGGCCCCTTTCGTTTATTTTCCAAGTAATTTCCATTCAAAGGTTGGGAACACGTCCACTACCGATGCCTTAAACTTCCTCTCACCCTCTACTTCGGTCAACTTGTTTACTTCTCACTCCTTTCTGCTTTTCCTATTCAATTCAACCATTATTCTTCCATCTTTGCTTCTCTTGCCTTCTCTCCTTATCACAGTCATCATCGCTCTCATAGGACAAATTCTCTCTCTTTCTCTCTATGTCTCTCCCTCTATTGCCAAGTTTTTTACTCTTTGTTTCCTAGTTTTCCATTCATGGGGTGCTGATATTGCACTTTTTGCTTCATGGGTTTTCAAAAAACTGGTTCTTTCAGTTCCTTCTCAGTCTCATGATTTCTCTATGCCAGTTATCAAACCTCTTTCCAAAACTCATCACAAAAAGGATTCTATTGTGTCTTCAAATTTGGATACTGGTGCACTTGGATCATCAAACACTGCTTTTGATGTGCATGATAAGAGTACAGGCAGTTTGGATGTGCATAGAGATGGCAGAGGGTTTAACAGTAATTCTGACACCACAGAATCAGGTTCAAGTTCTAGTTATCTTTCTTGTTCTTCACAGATTTGTTCTATCAGGGAAAATGAACATAATAGTGAAACTCCAAGCCCAAAACATGTCAAGCGTGTGACCTTTCTTGATCCTGAGTCAAGTTACATGGAAGATACAGATAATGAGGAGTTTGGTGATTCTCAAGTGGGAAGTTTCCCTACGAAGCCACAAGTTGTGAGACCTGGGAAGAAAGGTTCTTGTTATCTGTGCCTTAAAGGGAATCGTCTCACTGAGAAGGAGGTTTGCATTGTTTGTGGTGCAAAGTATTGCCGCAGTTGTGTCATAAGGGCAATGGGGTCAATGCCACAAGGAAGAAAATGTGTTACTTGCATTGGATATAGAATTGATGAGAACAAGCGGTTGAAGCTTGGGAAATCTTCTCGGATGCTCAAGAAGGTGCTGTTTGAGTTCTCGGTGGCTCAAATCATGCAAAATGAGAGGTCTTGTGAAGCAAATCAAATACAACCAGAGCTTGTTCATGTGAACTTAGAACCTCTTAATAGGAAACAGCACAAGCAAACATTTTTCCCATTATTTTGTTGGAAGGTTTAAATATCATTATTACCAAATAATATTATTATTAATGTTATTATCATAACTTAACAATTGATTTTCATCAATTAACGGTTATTATTTATTGTGATTTAATAATTAATTAATGAATTTGATTTGTGGAAATTATAATCATTGATATGCGAAAATTAACGGTTAAGATATGATAATAATATTGATAGTAACATTATTTGGTAATAATAATATCTAATCCCTTATTTCTAATACGTTGCGTTATCTGAATTAGTTATAAAGTCAGATTAAAGAGTCAAAACTTGTGTTAAAATACCGAGAAAACCAATTTGCCATAATTAGAGCTCACGCTAACTTCAAAAAAAAAACTATTCAGCTCATTGTGAAAATACGCGAGAAAATCATTGTGTTTTTAAAATTTTAATTTATTTCAGAGTTATATTAGTCTTTATATTTATAATTTTTTAAGATTTCAATACCAAAATGATGTTATTTTGCTAATAAATGCAAATAACTTATCTGCAATAACTGTAGAAACATTTTTCCCATTATTTTTTGGAAGGATTTAAATATCATTATTACCAAAAAAAATTATTGTTAATGTTATTATCATATCTTAACAGTTGATTTTCATCAATTAAAGGTTATTATTTATTGTGAATTAATAATTAATTAATGAATTTGATTTGTGGAAATAATAAACATTAATATGCGAAATTTAACGGTTAAGATATGATAATAATATTAATAGTAACATTATTTGGTAATACTAATAATATCTTATCCTTTATTTCTAATACGCCTCGTACTCTGAATTAGTTCTATATTCTGATTAAAGAGTCAAAATGTAACGCCCTCCCTTGTATGCATCCAAGAGAGTCGTTTGCTAAGCGGAATTAGAGTCGTTAACGTCACATGAGCTAACAAAGCAGCATACAAATCCGTATAAAAATTTTCAACACTTAAATTCTTTTCATAAAGGTTTTCCAAAATAGTCATTGTTCACAAAAGTTCAAACTAACATAATCATGATAAAGGCTACAGTCATCCAAAAGTTCCAAAACATTAATCATTACAGTAATCCATTTAAACAAACAGCAACACTGATAATCCACGCATCAGCAATCAACAGCAAAATATTACTCCTTCAAATGCTCTGGCGTCCTCCTGCCATTTTGGAAAAATAGCAGCCCCGAAGGGGTGAGAATAATCCCAGTAGTGTGGCAATAAAACCAATAATATAACAATATTAACTAGGCACAAAATCATAAACAGTCACTTCAACATATCCTTGTTCCTTTTCCTTTTTATCATATTCATATATTGCGTATATAACGCCTTTCCTTTGCGCTTTTAGCACCGTCGTGCGCGCACTTCACAGTGGAATCAATTATACCCTTGGCACCTGAGCTCCATGTGGATTCCATCTGTGGGCCTATGCGGACTGATGCCAAGTGTCCCATACCCCGGTACCTTGGGGATGCCTATATGATGCTTGCTCAAACACAAGGTCCTGTACATAACTATTCTAAAACAAGGCCTATATGATCTTGATACATGCATGTCATGCTATGCTTTCACACACAAAGCGTAAAAATGCGGTATAATGTAAGATGCATGCTTATATACCTTTCATATGCGTTATGCTGCCACATAACGTCTTTACCTCATAATCATATAGCCCTCAGGCATATTTTAGGCAGTTTCCTTTCATCATAATGGAACATAATATTTTTACGGCATATGGAGCATCATGTTACAATTCTATACCAGTAGTCAATAGTCACATTAGGCATCATCGCCTGACACTTACCTTAGCTTTCCTTAAATATTACCAACGGCAGCGAAATAATCTCGCTTCTTAAGCGCACCTAAATCAATTAAAACTAATCATTTACAGTGGCTATTTACAGCAGCAAAACAGTGAGCATACAGCAGCAAAACAGTGAGCATACAGCAGCAAAACAGTGAGCATACAGCAGTGTTTACAGCAGCAAACAGTGAGCATTTACAGCAGCAAAACAGTGAGCATTTACAGCAGCAAAACAGTGAGCATACAGCAGCAAAACAGTGAGCATACAGCAGCAAACAGTGAGCATTTACAGCAGCAAAACAGTGAGCATTTACAGCAGCAAAACAGTGGACATTTTAAACAGAAACAGTGACGTCTTTAAAACAGAAACAGTGGCGTTTTTAAAACAGAAACAGTGGCACTTTGAACTTCCAAAACAGTGGCATAAATCTTGGTTTTTGGACATTGAAACAGTGGCATATTATGGATTAAAACAGTGACATTTCATGCATACAAACAGTGGCATAGAAGGGCTAAAACAGTGGCATTTTTATGCATAAAAACAGTGGCATATGATGACTAAAACAGTGGCATTTGATGCATAAAAACAGTGGCATTTATGTATATAAACAGTGGCATATGATCTTAAGCATTTTTATGCATACAATTCACCATGCAATAGCTCCACCATTCTAATTTTTACCATGCTCATACTTGGATCCCAAAACCACACATACTCAAGGAGACGTTTAATCACACATACATGGTTACATAAAGGAAATGTCCTAAGCTCAAGGCTTACCTCTTGTAGCACACCCTTCAAAGTCAAGAATCACACACCACCTTCTAGCTTCACTACACCACAAGTCCACACTTCCTAAGAGGTCCTATGCGCAACAAGGTGAGGAACAAGGCTTGCACTAGCTAGGTGTATGGTCAAGGTTGAGGTGAGGGAAGGAGGGAGTTGGCTTGGCAAAGTCTTCTTGCTCCAAGGAGGCTTGTGGTTGCGGCTAGAGAGGGTGAGGAGGAGGAGGAGAGTTGGCTGCACTTGCACATGAAGCCAGCCCCCTCTCCATGCGCACATATATAGGGAAAGTGAGGGAAAATTGCTATGATTAACCATCATGGAAAAATCTGATTGCTTGAGGGAATGGGGCTGCATACAAGGCTGAATCAAGCAAAGGGTTTGCTTCTAATTTACTCTATTTACATGCAAGGAAGGAGGGGAGATTTGTTCAGCTTTGAGGGCTGTCCAAGGCAGAGAAATTTCTGCACAAATGACCATGATTTGCGCATAGAGAGGAGTGGGAGATGTGCATCATGAGCACATGCAAGAGCTTTGCTAAGTCAACAAGCAACTCAACTTGATGGCAGCCAAAAATCTGCCTTGATGCAGTCCTTGGTGCGCAAATTAAGAGAGGAAAAGAGGTGCATTATGAGCACTGATTTGCGGCAGCCTAAGCACTCATTTTTGGCTGTCCTAAGTCAGAAAATTTCTGCATAGAAAGCTAAACCATGCGCACAAAGTGAGGTGTGAGGGAGGTTCACTAAGTCCACAAGCAAGAGAGCTTTGTGGCAGCCAAGGATTCTGATTTTTGGAGCTGTCCTCTGCGCAAAAATGATGAGAATGCAGTCCCAAAATCTCACTAATGATGCATGTGGAAGGAGGAGGAGGTTTGACTCATGATGGCTGCAAAAAGCTTGCCAAAAAAATCTGCACAATGCAGTCTAATGATGGAAGTGTAAGAGGGTTCTCCAAGTCAACAAGTTAGGCAGTTTGTGTCATAAGAAAAATCTGCATCCAAAGCCCCTCCATGTGCGCCTAAATGGAGGAGTATGCAGCCTAAAATCATGCTCAAAGGTCCATGTGTCTTCCATGCAATAAAATTGAAATCAAGTGTGCAAAAGCCAAGTGAGGTGGCGGTCAAACATGAAGGAATTTGGCAGATTTTTCTAAGTGTAATCCACCTACTTGTGCGCATGAAAGAGAGGAAAAACATTAAGCCAAGTGGTTGTTCCTTGATGCACAAGACACCCTAAATGGGCAAGGCTTAGGAGAAATAAGAATGGTTACAATTTTGGGCTGAATTGGCTTGATCCAAGAGCCATCCTTGGGCCATTGGCCACACACACAAAAGGATCCAATCACAAATCCAAAAGCAACAAGTCCACACACACACTAGCCCATATCCAAACACTAATGCCTTCTAACACACACTCACATTACTCATAAGATTAAATTCACATGTCTACATATGTATCTTCCTATGATTTAATTTAATTAATTACCTTAGTCTTATCCAAGGATAAAGGTCAACCAATTCACAAGCCATTACACATAAACCATACATCCGAATTCTACACATGTACACATAGCATATAGTACTTAGGTATTTTACTAATTATGCGGGATGTTACACTCTCCCCACCAAATAGGAATTTTGCCCACAAAATAAACTTACTTAAGAGTTAAACAGTTCTGGATAGCGTTTCTGAACGTCGTCCTCGCGTTCCCAAGTGGCTTCAGCTGCCGATCTGTTGTTCCATAATACCTTCACCAAAGGAATCTCTTTAGAACGGAGTCGCTTGACGGATCTTTCAAGAATTTGGAATGGTTGCACTTGATAAGTCAGATTTTCCTTGAGTTCCACTTCTTCTGGTTGTAACACGTGAGATGGGTCAGAGAGATACCTCCGTAGCTGTGACACATGAAATACATTGTGAATTCCTGACAAATTGGGTGGTAAGGCCAACCGGTATGCAGACTCTCCAATCCGGTCCATAATCAGATACGGTCCTAAGTACCGTGGACTTAACTTCTTAACTCCCATTCTCCTTCCGAGTCCCGATGTAGGAGTGATTCTCAAAAACACATGATCTCCGACTTCGAAAGATAGAGGCTTATGACGCTTGTCGTAATAACTCTTCTGTCTGGCCTGAGCCCTCTGCATATTCTCCCGAATCTTCTTTACTTGTTCGGATGTTTCTTGAATTAGATCAGGTCCTAACATACTTCGCTCACCCACTTCAGTCCAACATAAAGGGGATCTGCATTTTCTCCCATACAAAGCTTCATACGGTGCCATCTGAATGCTGGAGTGGTAACTGTTGTTGTAGGCAAACTCAATCAACGAAAGATAACTATCCCAGCTGCCTCCTAACTCCAAAACACAAGCTCGCAACATGTCCTCTAAGGCTTGAATGGTGCGTTCCGTCTGTCCATCGGTCTGCGGATGATAAGCAGTACTCAACCTCAGTTGGGTCCCTAATGCTCTTTGAAAGGATTCCCAAAACTTAGATGTAAACTTGGGATCACGATCACTGACAATACTCGTAGGAACTCCGTGCAGCTTCACAATCTCCTGCAGATAAATTCTAGCAAGCCTCTCTGTGTCATATGTGGTTCTAACACGCAAGAAATGAGCTGACTTCGTTAAACGATCGACAATCACCCAGATAGAATCATATCCTTCACGCGTCCGAGGGAGTCCAACTACAAAATCCATCGAAATGCTGTCCCACTTCCATTCGGGAATCTCCAAAGGTTGAAGGAGTCCCGACGGTTTCTGATGTTCGTACTTCACCTTCTGACAAGTTAAGCATCGAGATACATACTCCGCAATATCACGCTTCATACCCGGCCACCAAAACGAGGTCTTCAAATCATGGTACATCTTCGTGGATCCAGGATGAACTGCGTACTTACCCTTGTGAGCCTCCTGTAAAACTTCTTGCTTTAACACTTCATTCGGCACAACCAGCCGTCCTTGAAACCTCCAAACATCATTCTCGTCCTTTACTACCTCTTGGTTGCCAACCAACTCGCGGACTAACCCTTCATCCTTCTGAGCCTCCTTAATTCTACTGATCAGTTCATTCTCCACCTTTATATTTCCCAATCTTATGCTGTTTCCTCTCTCGTCTACCGATAAGTTCAAGTCTCGAAAGGCCTCAAACAATTTCAGCTCTTCTATCATCAGAGTTGCAGTGTGTAGTGTCTTCCTGCTCAGGGCGTCAGCTACCACGTTTGCCTTTCCTGGGTGGTATTTCAGTTCAAAATCATAGTCCTTCAGAAATTCCATCCACCGACGTTGCCGCATATTCAGCTCCTTCTGGTCGAACAGGTACTTCAAACTCTTATGATCGCTGAACACGTCAAACTGCGAACCATACAAGTGGTGCCTCCAGATTTTAAGTGCGAACACTATAGCTGCTAACTCCAAATCGTGCGTAGGATAATTTTCTTCGTGAGGCTTCAGTTGTCGAGATGCGTAAGCTACTGCCATACGATCCTGCATCAACACGCATCCAAGTCCTTTCAGCGACGCATCGCAATAAACTTCGAACTTTCGAGTAGGATCCGGAATCGTGAGTACGGGAGCACTCGTCAATCTGCTCTTTAGCTCCAAGAAACATTCTTCACAGGCTTCAGTCCACTCAAAAGGCTTATCCTTCCGAGTGAGACGAGTAAGGGGTTGCACGATCTGAGAGAAATTCTGGATGAACCTTCGATAGTATCCGGCAAGACCTAAGAAACTTCTTACTTCGGTGACAGTCTTGGGTCGTTCCCAATTCATGACAGCTTCGACTTTGCTGGGGTCCACCGCGATACCTTCCGATGAAATGACATGGCCCAGAAACTGGACCTCTTTAAGCCAAAACTCGCACTTCGACCATTTGGCGTACAACTGCTTCTCCTTCAAGACTTGCAAGACAATCCTCAGATGTTCCGCATGCAGCTCTTCATTAGCTGAGTAAATCAGGATATCGTCGATAAACACAATAACGAACTGATCAAGAAATGGGCGGAAGATGCGGTTCATGTAGTCCATGAATACCGCTGGAGCATTCGTAAGTCCGAATGGGATCACCTGATATTCGTAGTGCCCATAACGAGTCCTAAAAGCGGTTTTCGGAATATCCTCCGGTTTGACCCGGATCTGATGGTATCCCGATCGTAAATCTATCTTGGAAAAGACTCTGGCTCCTCTCAGCTGGTCCATCAAGTCGTCGATCCTCGGTAGCGGATACTTATTCTTCACCGTTACTTTGTTCAGCTGGCGGTAATCTACACACAGACGTAAGCTTCCATCCTTCTTCTTAATCAAGATAGCTGGAGCACCCCATGGAGAAGTACTCGGTCTGATGAATTCCTTTGCCAAAAGCTCTTCTATCTGCTTCTTTAACTCGCGCAGTTCCAAAGGTGCCATACGATACGGAGCAATGGAGATTGGTCCAACTCCAGGAACAAGTTCGATCGAAAATTCTATTTCCCTATGAGGAGGCAATCGAGGTATTTCATCCAGGAATACCTCCTCGAATTCTCTAACTACCGGTACATCCTGAATTTGATTGTCAATCGAGGTCTCAGCCTCGATCGACAAAAGATACCCTGGTGCTCCCTTGCGGAGCTCTTTTCTAACTTGCAATAAGGAAATGAGAGAGAAAGGTTGAAAATTACCATCCTTTGCAGGAACAATGACCTTCCCCGCTCGACAATCCAAGGTTATCCCGTTTTCCGTCAACCAGTCCATACCGATAATCACATCGAAGTTGAATACCGGCAGGACCACCAAATTAACTGTATACGTGTTCCCTTCATACTGCAAGGTAACACCTCTGCAGATCTCTGATGCTGTGCACGATCCTCCCGTAGGTGTGCTGATGTGTAACTCATAAGGTAACGGGGTTGGGGTGATGCCTATTCTCAAGGCAGTATGCTTTGCCATAAAAGAGCCAGACGCTCCAGAATCAAAGATAACAGAAATTGGGTGACCATTCAGAGTGACATTACCTTTGATCAGGTTGGGAAACTTCTGCGCTTCATTTGCATCCAATGTGAACACTCGAGCTTGCGGAGGCTGTTGGTCAGCGTTCTGGGGGCATTTGTAAGCAAAATGACCTTGCTGGCCGCATCTGAAGCATGCATTGTTGTTCTTGCGACAGACTCCAAAGTGATTCTTTCCACATGTGGCACAAACAGTCGCGCCCTGACGTCCAGTCGATGATTGACCCACCGTAAAGTTTCTTTTGAAATTTCCAGGTCGTGCCTGCAACGGCGTACCTCTGCCTCGACCCCTGCCAGGTGCCGCCCTGAAGAATCTGCCTGCTCGATTTCCTCCGTGGAACTGTGGTGGTGGCTTGTTCAAGTTCTTGGCCTCCAGAATGATCCCTTCTGCCTGACGACTCTGGTTGATGAGTTCTGGAAGTGTACGATTAGCCGTCGTTAAGATGAGCTTGCGGATTTCCGGATGTAACCCGCTCTCGAACTTCTCCACCTGCCATTCTTCATCATAAATGTTCCGGTCGAAGTTGGCGTACTCGATCAGCTGCCCAAACTTTGCAATATACTCATTAACCGTCATGTTACCCTGCCTGAGCGACAGCAGTTCCGTGTGCTTTATCCTTCGCATTGCCTTAGGAAAATACTTATCCAGAAATACTTGTCTGAACACGGCCCACGTCAGCTCCACGTCCTGAGCTCTCAGCAGAGCCCTCGCACCAGTCCACCATGTTAAAGCTTCTCCCATCAGCTGATACGACGCGTAATCAGTCTTCTGCGCTTCCGGGCATGCCATGCGTTCGAAAATATGCTCAATCATCTGCAGCCACCTTGCTGCAGCCTCAGGGTTGTCTTCGCCCTCAAAGGTAGGTGGTTGGAAGTTGCGGAAGTCTTTCAACCTCCGACGGGCAATTTCTTCTGCATTTTCATGCAGTGGGGGTTGGTTCTGATTCTGTTGCCTATGATCGCGCCATTCTTGGCTCATATTCTGGATGAACGTTGCCAGTCCTCCAATGGTGGTGATAAGATCCTCTTCCGCATCGCCAGTCCTTCCCTGAGTTGAACTGCGACCACCCGCCATGATTCTGCACTCACAATATCAGGAAATGAGTTGATCAGGCTCACCGCAAGTTATTCATGGCAGCAGTCCCAAGTAGGTACTCGAGTTCAATTCGGACAAGTTAGCTATGCATCCGTGTCTTATCCCAGACTAGTCTAAACAATCTAACTATCCTAGTCAATATATACTTAGACTATAGCACATTTAGACAGTCAATCAGCAGATAAACACAAACAGCAGTCAATTCAATCAATCACAAGCAAATCCATGGACCAAACTGCTCTGATACCAATTAGTGTAACGCCCTCCCTTGTATGCATCCAAGAGAGTCGTTTGCTAAGCGGAATTAGAGTCGTTAACGTCACATGAGCTAACAAAGCAGCATACAAATCCGTATAAAAATTTTCAACACTTAAATTCTTTTCATAAAGGTTTTCCAAAATAGTCATTGTTCACAAAAGTTCAAACTAACATAATCATGATAAAGGCTACAGTCATCCAAAAGTTCCAAAACATTAATCATTACAGTAATCCATTTAAACAAACAGCAACACTGATAATCCACGCATCAGCAATCAACAGCAAAATATTACTCCTTCAAATGCTCTGGCGTCCTCCTGCCATTTTGGAAAAATAGCAGCCCCGAAGGGGTGAGAATAATCCCAGTAGTGTGGCAATAAAACCAATAATATAACAATATTAACTAGGCACAAAATCATAAACAGTCACTTCAACATATCCTTGTTCCTTTTCCTTTTTATCATATTCATATATTGCGTATATAACGCCTTTCCTTTGCGCTTTTAGCACCGTCGTGCGCGCACTTCACAGTGGAATCAATTATACCCTTGGCACCTGAGCTCCATGTGGATTCCATCTGTGGGCCTATGCGGACTGATGCCAAGTGTCCCATACCCCGGTACCTTGGGGATGCCTATATGATGCTTGCTCAAACACATGGTCCTGTACATAACTATTCTAAAACAAGGCCTATATGATCTTGATACATGCATGTCATGCTATGCTTTCACACACAAAGCGTAAAAATGCGGTATAATGTAAGATGCATGCTTATATACCTTTCATATGCGTTATGCTGCCACATAACGTCTTTACCTCATAATCATATAGCCCTCAGGCATATTTTAGGCAGTTTCCTTTCATCATAATGGAACATAATATTTTTACGGCATATGGAGCATCATGTTACAATTCTATACCAGTAGTCAATAGTCACATTAGGCATCATCGCCTGACACTTACCTTAGCTTTCCTTAAATATTACCAACGGCAGCGAAATAATCTCGCTTCTTAAGCGCACCTAAATCAATTAAAACTAATCATTTACAGTGGCTATTTACAACAGCAAAACAGTGAGCATACAGCAGCAAAACAGTGAGCATACAGCAGCAAAACAGTGAGCATACAGCAGTGTTTACAGCAGCAAACAGTGAGCATTTACAGCAGCAAAACAGTGAGCATTTACAGCAGCAAAACAGTGAGCATTTACAGCAGCAAAACAGTGAGCATACAGCAGCAAACAGTGAGCATTTACAGCAGCAAAACAGTGAGCATTTACAGCAGCAAAACAGTGGACATTTTAAAAAGAAACAGTGACGTCTTTAAAACAGAAACAGTGGCGTTTTTAAAACAGAAACAGTGGCACTTTGAACTTCCAAAACAGTGGCATAAATCTTGGTTTTTGGACATTGAAACAGTGGCATATTATGGATTAAAACAGTGACATTTCATGCATACAAACAGTGGCATAGAAGGGCTAAAACAGTGGCATTTTTATGCATAAAAACAGTGGCATATGATGACTAAAACAGTGGCATTTGATGCATAAAAACAGTGGCATTTATGTATATAAACAGTGGCATATGATCTTAAGCATTTTTATGCATACAATTCACCATGCAATAGCTCCACCATTCTAATTTTTACCATGCTCATACTTGAATCCCAAAACCACACATACTCAAGGAGACATTTAATCACACATACATGGTTACATAAAGAAATGTCCTAAGCTCAAGGCTTACCTCTTGTAGCACACCCTTCAAAGTCAAGAATCACACACCACCTTCTAGCTTCACTACACCACAAGTCCACACTTCCTAAGAGGTCCTATGCGCAACAAGGTGAGGAACAAGGCTTGCACTAGCTAGGTGTATGGTCAAGGTTGAGGTGAGGGAAGGAGGGAGTTGGCTTGGCAAAGTCTTCTTGCTCCAAGGAGGCTTGTGGTTGCGGCTAGAGAGGGTGAGGAGGAGGAGGAGAGTTGGCTGCACTTGCACATGAAGCCAGCCCCCTCTCCATGCGCACATATATAGGGAAAGTGAGGGAAAATTGCTATGATTAACCATCATGGAAAAATCTGATTGCTTGAGGGAATGGGGCTGCATACAAGGCTGAATCAAGCAAAGGGTTTGCTTCTAATTTACTCTATTTACATGCAAGGAAGGAGGGGAGATTTGTTCAGCTTTGAGGGCTGTCCAAGGCAGAGAAATTTCTGCACAAATGACCATGATTTGCGCATAGAGAGGAGTGGGAGATGTGCATCATGAGCACATGCAAGAGCTTTGCTAAGTCAACAAGCAACTCAACTTGATGGCAGCCAAAAATCTGCCTTGATGCAGTCCTTGGTGCGCAAATTAAGAGAGGAAAAGAGGTGCATTATGAGCACTGATTTGCGGCAGCCTAAGCACTCATTTTTGGCTGTCCTAAGTCAGAAAATTTCTGCATAGAAAGCTAAACCATGCGCACAAAGTGAGGTGTGAGGGAGGTTCACTAAGTCCACAAGCAAGAGAGCTTTGTGGCAGCCAAGGATTCTGATTTTTGGAGCTGTCCTCTGCGCAAAAATGATGAGAATGCAGTCCCAAAATCTCACTAATGATGCATGTGGAAGGAGGAGGAGGTTTGACTCATGATGGCTGCAAAAAGCTTGCCAAAAAAATCTGCACAATGCAGTCTAATGATGGAAGTGTAAGAGGGTTCTCCAAGTCAACAAGTTAGGCAGTTTGTGTCATAAGAAAAATCTGCATCCAAAGCCCCTCCATGTGCGCCTAAATGGAGGAGTATGCAGCCTAAAATCATGCTCAAAGGTCCATGTGTCTTCCATGCAATACAATTGAAATCAAGTGTGCAAAAGCCAAGTGAGGTGGCGGTCAAACATGAAGGAATTTGGCAGATTTTTCTAAGTGTAATCCACCTACTTGTGCGCATGAAAGAGAGGAAAAACATTAAGCCAAGTGGTTGTTCCTTGATGCACAAGACACCCTAAATGGGCAAGGCTTAGGAGAAATAAGAATGGTTACAATTTTGGGCTGAATTGGCTTGATCCAAGAGCCATCCTTGGGCCATTGGCCACACACACAAAAGGATCCAATCACAAATCCAAAAGCAACAAGTCCACACACACACTAGCCCATATCCAAACACTAATGCCTTCTAACACACACTCACATTACTCATAAGATTAAATTCACATGTCTACATATGTATCTTCCTATGATTTAATTTAATTAATTACCTTAGTCTTATCCAAGGATAAAGGTCAACCAATTCACAAGCCATTACACATAAACCATACATCCGAATTCTACACATGTACACATAGCATATAGTACTTAGGTATTTTACTAATTATGCGGGATGTTACACAAAACTTGTGTGAAAATATCAGAGAAAACCAATTTGCCATAATTAGAGCTCACGCTAACTTAAAAAAAAAACTATTCAGCTGCTTGTGAAAATATCCGAGAAAATCATGGAGTTTTTATAATTTTGATTTATTTCAGAGTTATATTAGTATTTAGATTTTTTAATTTTTAGGATTTCAATACCAAAACGACGTCATTTTTTCGAATTAATGCAAATAACTTATCTACAATAACTGCAGAAACATTTTTTCCAATATTTTTTTGGAAGGGTTTAAATATCATTATTACCAAATAATATTATTATTAATGTTATTATCATATCTTAACAGTTGATTTTCATCAATTAACGGTTATTATTTATTGTGAATTAATAATTAATTAATGAATTTGATTTCTGGAAATAATAATCTTTGATATGCGAAAATTAACGGTTAAGATATGATAATAATATTGATAGTAACATTATTTGGTAATAATAATATCTAAACCCATATTTCTAATACGCTGCGTTCTCTGAATTAGTTATAAAGTCAGATTAAAGAGTCAAAACTTGTGTGAAAATACCGAGAAAACCAATTTGCCATAATTAGAGCTCACGCTAACTTAAAAAAAAAACTCTTCAGCTCCTTGTGAAAATACACGCGAAAATCATGGTGTTTTTAAAATTTTAATTTATTTCAGAGTTATAGTAGTCTTTATATTTATAATTTTTTAAGATTTCAATACCAAAACAACGTCATTTTGCGAATTGATTTTTTAAACATCTATTATTTCAAAATTAATTCTTATAGAATTTAAACCAAACGTAGCCTTAAAAGAAGAATGTAACGATATTTAAAAGGAAGATGAAGTGTTTCTCTCTACAATTTTGTGCGGGGGTAAAAAATGATATATGCAGCAGTTTATTTTTTTATTGGTAATATGAAGTCTAGAAGGAGCAAATCTTTACTATTCTTACAGTTCATTACTATAAAAAATAAGGGGGTTGTTTTTCTTATGTTGAATAAAAAAATCAATTTTTCAGCAAACACAAATTTTATATGAGATTCACTTTAAATTTTTTCTTTCCTCTATTCTTTCTTCACTCTCTATCTTGTGTGTTTGCTGGAAGAAATTTTTTTTTATGCAACATAAAATAAATCCCCTAAAATTAATTTTTGTGACATTATCTATTAACTATAAAAGAGTGGATTGAAAAAATTGCAACTACTCACTTTTCTAAGTCTAAAGAAATTTTCGTGTAAAAGAAAGAAAGTGGTACTTTGTTGGACGGCGATGGAGTGAAAAGACATGCTTTTATGGTAAAAGTAAAAGAGTTACAAAAGGCAGAAACGGTATATAACAGTCAACAACTTACCTATAAGCTTGTTGTCAAAACAAGAGTACCAATATAGAGTTCTCATTCTCATTCATAATTTTCCTCATACTCAGAGGTCAATTTATATACAAACACTATTTCAAATTGGGTAACAGCTACCTCTAATAAAGGAAACAAAATCTTAATTTTATCCTATAGAATAACATCTAAACAACATTATGAATCTATCCTATACAAATTATAGTAGGAACAGAATCATAACAAACCAGAAACTAATTCCTAACTATTTTGAATTTACACATTCCAACACTCCCCCTCAAGTTGGAGCAAAGATGTCAATCATGCCCAACTTGGTTGTTGCTTCGTGAAGTACTTTTCCTGACACTGCTTTAGTTAGGACGTCTGCAAGTTGGTCTTCGAATCTAACAAATGGAAAGTTAATAATACCTTGATCCAAGTTTTCCTTTATGAAGTGTCTATCCACTTCAACATGTTTAGTTCTATCATGTTGAATTGGATTGTGAGCAATTGCAATTGCTGCACTGTTGTCACAATGAAGATCCATTGGTTGTTTGCAATTAATTCCCATGTCTTTGAGAACACTTCTAATCCATAGCAACTCACATACACCTTGAGCCATACCTCTATACTCAGCTTCTGCACTTGATCTAGCCACCACTTTCTATTTTTTGCTTATCCATTTGACAAGATTGCCTTCCGCAAATGTAAAATAACCAGAAGTTGACTGTCGTGTCGTTTTGTCTCCTGCCCAGTTAGAATCACTGAAGCCAATAACAGATGATGAATTATTTTTAGAGAACAACAGTCCTTTTCCTGGAGCTCCCTTTAAATACCTCAAAATTCGATAAACTGCCTCCATATGATCTATACTTGGAGAGTGCATAAATCTACTAACTACACTTACTACATAAGATATATCTGGCCTAGTATGTGATAGATATATTAACCTTCCAACTAATCTTTGATGGAACAAGATCCCATGTTGAATTTTTTTTTAGAGCTTCTATTTCAACATCCATAGCTTCTTTCCAATTTGGGTTTGCCAAAGCTTCCTGTGTATTGTTAGGAATATGTACAGATGATAATTGATTTACAGCTAAAGCATATGATCCAGATATCCTATGAGTAGACACATAGTTGCTTATAGGGTATTTGGCTTTTGCTTTGGGGTCAGGTTCAAATAGTGTCTTAGGGACACCTTTGTTGGGTCGGGAAGTGCATCTAAATTGTTGGACAAGAGAATTTGGAGAAGTAGCAGGAAGCAGGAATTAATAGATGTATCTTGACATACCTCGGGTGATGCCATTGTGCAGGATCAGAAACATCCTCAGTGAACATTTCTTGTCGTGATGTCAACCAGGTGAGCTTATATCTGTGTCACATGCTTGGGGCAAGCAGACAGAGGTGCTGGCATTTTCAGCATAAAGTTCTTCTTCAACAGGTACTTGTCCTCCAAAAACCT